>QXEO01000773.1:0-17789 GCA_007115705.1 Dactylis glomerata | reverse complement strand
CATAAACTAGAGGTTTAGTATCATCACAAGCTAAAGAACAGCTATTTCGCAAAGCATATTCTTCAAACATATCATCATAAGAAGGAACATCACATATGGGAGATAAAATATTATCAGAACAAACTTTCTCCACTAAAGCTGGGGAACTAAAAATATCATGCTTAACAAAACCAGCTTCCCCAAGCTTAGACTTTTCTATAGCATTAGTAATAACAGTGTTCGAAACATTCATACTAACAACACTATTAGCATGCAAATTAAGCTCCAAAGGTTTTTCAACTTTCTCTTCAAACACTTCATATCTAAACTCAGGAAAAAGACTAAAGAACTCTTTATTTTCCATTAAGCCTAACTAGTGAAAATAAAAACAAGAAACAAAAAGATGTAATTGCAGAATCTAAAGGAAATAACTCCGAGTACTCACACAGGAGGATGCGAGTACCTTTTACCTTACCTCCCCGGCAACGGTGCCAGAAAAGAGCTTGATGTCTACACACGGTTCTGTTCTTGTAGACAGTGTTGGGCCTCCAAGTGCAGAGGTTTGTAGAGCAACAGCAAGTTTCCCTTAAGTGGATCACCCAAGGTTTATCGAACTCAGGGAGGAAGAGGTCAAAGCTATCCCTCTCAAACAACCCTGCAATTATGATACAGAAAGTCTCTTGTGTCCCCAACACACCCAATACACTTGTCAGATGTATAGGTGCACTAGTTCGGCGAAGAGATAGTGAAATACAAGTGGTATAGATGATTATAAGTAGTAAATGCAATCTGGAATAAATATGGCAGCAAGCAAACAAGTAACAAAACAACAAGTAAATGGGTGTGCAAAGCTTGGAAACAAGGCCTAGGGATCATACTTTCACTAGTGGACACACTCCCAACAAATATAACATAATTGAACCAATAGATAACTTCTCTTCACTATGGTACTCTGAATTACTCTCCTATTTTATTATTTTGAAAAGGGGAGGGACTGTGAGGCAAAAGCCCCATAGTCATTATTGAATTAAAAAGACAGGGATACAAGTTATTTACAACATAGGAGTATCACACTCCTAAAACCTGGGGCTGGCTTTAAGGCAAAGCCTTCACCCAATCTAACAGAGTCTTCTTATGTTTGTCCTTAATTCTATATTGCAACAGAGAAATATCATGCACAAACCTACACCTCCACCTAGTGAAGGAAGGCCTCTCACTATTAAAAATCTTCCCATTTCTGATCAGCCAAATGTTCCAGCAAGCCACAATGAGAACCTCCATGAAGAAAGGCTTTGCAAACGAGCACGAGCCACCTCCACAATAGTTTGAAGGTCATTATTCGGCACCCACTCCACCTGTAGGTAGTTCCAAACCCGCACACTGAAATTACACTCAAAGAACAAGTGGATTCTGTGCTCATAACTCCTAGCAGGGCACAGCTCGCAATGTGTATCATCAGTAACACGCCAGTGCCTCCTTTGAAGTAAATCTCTGGTATTGAGTCGATCAGACAGAAGCAACCAAGCAAAAACTTTTAACTTCATCATATAGCAAGACTTCCACGGCCAGGAGTAAACTCTGGGGACCTGGATGTGCTTGTGTATGTGCTTATAGAACAGAGCAGGCTTATAATTCTCACCCCAACAGTAGACCAAACATCTCTATTATCAGTCAAAGGGTTCAGTTGTAGCATATCCTTCAAATGGCCAAGTTCCTCAAAAGCCTGAACCGAGAGAGGTCTATAGAAGAGGTTCAGATATCCTCTTGCTCATAAACCTTAGCAGCTGAGATATTTTCATTCAGAACAAAAGAGAACAATTCTCGGAAACCTGTCCTTTAACGGCCTCACCATTACATTGATGTTCCAATTATCTGACCAGAATAAAAAGGAGTCCACCAACTCCGTGATTAACCACCGCCCCCACCCCTCTAAAATTATCCACTTGCTTGAGAACATCTTCACCCCAAATGAACCACAGAGGTTTTCCGCATGTGGCACTTTATCCATGTATAGAGCATGCCAAATCAGTTTGACCCATGGAATATCTTTGTTATTATAAAATTTGTCCAAAAATTTGATAAGCAGGGCAACATTTTGCTTCTGAAAATTCACAATACCTAAGCCTCTTGCTTCTTAGGTTTACATACCCATGGTCCCAAGCTGCAGAGATTGCTTGTGCTCTCTCTTGTCCTATCTCTCACAAGCATTGCCTAGAATTCTGTCAACTGCTTAGTGAGACCTGGACATCGCTGCAGAGTACGAGGAAGTTGCAGATAAGCAGGGCACATCTGCTTCTGAAATTCCACAATACCTAAGCCTCCTTGCTTCTTAGGTTTACCTACCATGTGTCCCACGCTGCAAGAGATTGCTTGGGGCTCTCCCTTGTCTATCTCCTCCCCCCCACAAGCATTTCCTAAGAATTCGTCAAACTCTTAGTGAGGACCTGGACTACTGGCTAGGGAATTACTCTCCTATTGAATAACACTAATCATTGCGTAGGCTATGAAGCACTCCTCAAGTTACATCAAGTACTTGACAAACACCACTCATAGAGATATCCAAATCAAATCACAACTCAAGATAGATATTTATTGCAACTTAGACCAAGTACTAACACGGTGCACACACTGTCAACATTACACCATGAAAGGAGGAATAGATCACTTCAATACTATCATAGTGATAATTATTCTCATAATCCATAAGAGATCACAATCGTAGCCTAGACCAAGTACCACCATGATGCACGCACTGTCACCGTTATACCATGGCAGGAGGAATAGATTACTTTAATAACACACTAGAGTACACATAATGAAGAAGAGTAACATCTACTTATTCAACATGATACAAAGCTCACGATCACATAAAGATCACATCATGGGAGAGAGAGGGTGAACCACATAGCTACCGGTAGAGCCCTTAGCCCCGGGGGAGAACTACTCCCTCCTCATCATAGGAGACAACAAGGTTGATGGAGATGGCGGTGAGGTCGATGGAGACGGCGGAGACGGCGATGGAGACCGATGGAGATGGCTCCGGGGGCACTTCCCCATCCCGGCAGGGTGCCGAAACAGAGACTTCTGTCCCCCGAAATTAGTCTTCGACGGCGGCGGAGCTGCGGAACTGTTCTGGAAATTTCGCTGACCCTCCTAGGGTTTTCCGTCCCGAGGCTTTATATAGGCGAAGGGGCTGTCGTCAGGGGGCTGCCAGGGGCTCCTCACACATAGGGGGCACGACCAGGGGCTGGGCCGCGCCGCCCTGGTGTGAGGCTGGCCCCTGGCCCCCATCCGGCTCTCTTTCGGTCCTCGTCCTTCGTCCGGGAAAATAGGAGTTCTGGAACTTGTTTCGTCTAATTCCGAGAATATTTCCTGTGTAGCTTTTCTGAAACACAAAAAATAGTAGAAAACATGGAACTGGCACTGTGGCATCTTGTGAATAGGTTAGTTCCGGAAATCGCATAAAAATGCCACAAAGTGTAACGAAACACAAGGCAAATGGTGTAAAAACAAGCATGGAGCATCAAAAATTATAGATACGTTTGAGACGTATCAGGGTACACCGTAGATTTCTTTGAGAGACCTTTAGGAAAAGCCTAAGGGGTAGAGTACGCCACAAGTTGGAAGAAGTAGACCCAAATTAGTTGGAGTAAGAAGAAAATCTGGATGAAGGAGTATTTCAGAAACCAAAGGTGTTGGAAGTTGGTTGAAGTATTTTGAACGACACTTTCCCTAAGATTCATTGTAGCCTCCATTGGGAGAGTAGTGAAGGAGTTAGAAATTATGGACCATGAACCACCACTAGTATGACCATAGTTGAATTTTTTCAAGTATAGAGGGCAAGATCAAATTTATGGAGGTGAAGCAAACCCCTAGATTGGATAGGCTAAATGAGTCTATCCATTCCTTTCATTGAATCTTCAAGTATGGCCTATGCCTTAACGGACCTCTTAATATCATTATGAGCTCCGGAAACTTATTTTATAAACTATAACTAGACCCAAAGTAGAAGGTTGATACCCCATATGGAGACCTCACCAAAACAGTAGTAAACTAAGTAAACTAAGGAGCTGAAAAGTATTGGATTCACCAAGAGTGTTGGAAGACATGTAGAAATGATTCAAGTGACAATTGTTCAGAATCAGACAAAGAGGATTCAAGAGACATCCTGAACAAAGCGATATCACCTATGTCCAATAAATTAGAGGAGGAGTGTGCAACATGGATGCTAACAAAACAACAAGTTTATCCCACACGTACGAGAGCCCAAACTTCGGGAGAGTTTATTTTAAGTGGGAGAGTCTGTAACATTCCAAGGATGTGAGGCTAGAAATATAGAGAACACAGAAGTGTGCATTGCATTCATGCATAGAAAATCTGGGAAATTTTTGCGCTTTTAAATAAAACTTGTCAAAGTGATTGAAGCTTCTCTTGAGTTGATGGAATTGAAGTAGCTCATCGACTGAAGTTGCGATAAACTTCAACATGACCTTTGTTAACAACCTTGTTTTGGGTAGAGATAATAACAACATCCAAGGAGATGAATATTGAAGGTAGGATTATATTTAACCCATCATTTTAGGACCTCATAACCCATTCTACCATGATCAACCATGGTATTTATTAAACCTAAAATCATTGAAGTCCATCCTAGCTTAAAGGAAGGACAACACAACGTCTTACCTTGACTCTTAATCTACTTTGGTTTCATATCTTGATGTAACATCATCTTTCCCATTTAAGTCTATTTATCTAGTCCAGAACAAGGAGAGAGTCCTATATCAAATCCAAATATCATTCCATCTCTTGAGATAGAACATAGGGGTATATTCAGAAGCTTCAGAAGAGGGAGAGACTACCTAGTACCAAGATGGTTAGAGGAGTGGTTTACATAGAGTTTAACTACTTAATATAATTAGCCGAGTACTTCTGGTATAATTTAATTCACTCTTAACTTGTTATACCAAAAAGTGGTAAACCACAAGGTCTAAAGTGCATAAAAGCCACCCATTCTTATTTAAATCAATAACTTATTAACTATAGGAGATATAACAAAACTAAGCTCATTTGCAGTACATTAAATAGTTCAAAACTATTTGAATAAAAATGACTATGACCATTTTGAAACTCTATGATCATGCCTTGGTGAAATCAAATAAAATCATTCAAAGTTTGAACATGACCTTTGCTACCTTGGATATTTTGAGCACCACTTAAAATAGGAACAAATAAGATATGACAAGATGCATAATTCACAATAACATGGATCATATCAAATATGAAACGTTGGAAGTTAAACTTCCAAACAATGAATAACAACTCAATTGATAACAATTCAATTATGAATTACAAATATGTATAAGAATATGAATTGATTCAGCCACAAGTCTGTTTAGTGTGAAATGCACTTGGCTGTCAAAAATAAATAGATTATTAGAGGATAAATCATCATGCCACCTAGGATAGTTATCCATTGAAAATATCTTAAGATAGTTATCCACTTGAAAATATCTAGGATAGTTATCCACTTGAAAATATCTTAGGATAGGTTATCCACTTAAAAATATCTTCCTTTACTTTGAACCCCAAGTAATGCTCATGCATGAGAGCTTGACAACAAGTAGCTTACTCACCTTGCTCAAACAAGAGTCAATCACTTGAGGGTGTCAACTTGTGGTGAGGGAGCCTCAAGATACTATAAAAGAACCCCTTGGCATTCCATTTTTGACACCATAAAATCATGGGTAGGAGGACACCAACAAATTTGGGCCTTATCATACATTAGATAAGGGCAAGAAACACCACCATCACACCAGTAACACCATCACACAATCCACCCTGCTCATAAGTTGAGCAACAGGGCAGGATTCACCACCACCAGCACAATCACAAGAACCAAACCAGCAAGACCAAGACCAAATGGTTACTTAGTTCAATTAGGAACTAGGTCAAGCAGCTAGGAGGTGCAGGCATGCCACAAGACGCAGTGATTACCAGATTTCCTGAAGACCAAGCTTCACAAGACACCAGGTTGGTCTAGTATGAGAGGAGAGGAGTGTAGTTATGGGAAAAAGGGAAGCACTCACCATAGGCAAGAGAAACATGCCTCTAATTCAAAATCATCATTTGGCTAAACTACGAGCAAGCAAGATATTTACTCTAACCAGATTGTAGGAAGAAAATAGAGAGAGGTGTGAGAATAGGTTGATAAGCAGATATCATCCATCATAAGGTGATGGTAGAGGAGTTAAGAAAACCTATCCTTGTTCAGGAGGGAAACATTCTTATGGAGATCCAATAGAGACCCTTGTATAAGTACATATTTCATTTAGGCAAAGAAACATGATAGAAGTAGTGGTAACACAAACCTAGTCTTAAATTCCTATTTAGGTAGAGTATATATCAAACTAACCATATGTTGGGTGTGATCCCTATCCTCTAACAATGATGACATAATTCCATCACACTCAATATCTTTATCTATTCCATTGGACCCTCATTTTTCTATTCATATTCTAACTTATGCATTACTTTGTGATCATGAGTAGAACCCTAAAATGAGATCTTATCTCTAAATCCAAGAGTGGCATCCAAACGGTAATCTCTCATAGATAAACCAGATCTTTCAACTAGTAATCAACTATACAAATATATCCAAGTCATAATCTCAAGTAAGCCATTCTTGTGAATAGTATGAATACTCCTACATTATAAGATAAAGAATCAAGAATGTGTAAATCACTTGGAGTATTAATTAGGACATTTCAATGGCATTAAGAACTAGGGTGAATAGAAAATCATGTTATAGGAACTTATACCTGCATAATAAGTCAAACCTTTGATAGAATGTTCAACAGTAACTACTTGACCCCAAGATGCAAATTCCTACATCCTATTATGGAACTCACCCAAGCCTTAACAAAATGCTTTGAACGCTCTGGTAGTAGTATTTGAAACTATTCCTATATAGAGGATAAGTAAAACCCTAGAACCAAATAAATAATTTTATGTGCTTATGCACATAATTACTATTTAATGCATACTTAAATAAATTTGTCATCATATATTTGCTCCAGTGAAGTTCCTAAAATAAAACCTCCAAAACAAATTATCAAAATCTAATTAGACTCCAAAATAGAAATTAGAAGAAATAGAAAAGAAATCAAGACAGAAAAAAGGGAGAGAAGGGTCTTACCTGGCCAAAGCCCACCAGTGCGGCCCATTTAGCCAGCCCAGCCAGCCTGATACCGTTTCGTTATATAGGGAGGAGGTCACCATCTTCGTCTTCCACTCCTCCCTGTGGCCGACACCTCGCCGGCGAGCTCCACGTCCCGGCCGCTTTTAAAGAGCGCCGATGATCTCCGTTGACTGCCACGCACTTGATCTCATCCACACACGCCTACTGGCCAGGAAAGTGATGAAATTCACGCTCAGACCGTGATCGTTGCCGCTGTCAGATCTCGACTGTCCCCGCCACCGTGATGTCACCGCCGACCTTGTCTCGCCCTATAAAGCTGCAGAGGGGGCCTTCATGAACCTCTTTTTTGCCCTAATCCTCTCCCTCTCTCTCATTTCCCCTCTGTATTCCGCTATCATCTAAAGTCGCCGCCGACTCATCTCCGGCTAGCCGTCGATTGAAGTAGCCCTGGAGGCCATGGAGTGATCTCAAAGGACCGCCTTGTCCTCTTCATCATCCTAGAGGAGTAGGACATCGAGTGAAGCTCAGGGTAGGGCCAATCGAACAACTTCTTCCCGCAGTAGTTCACCGGGAGAATCAACATGGTGCACATCTCTGACCACCATAGACTCCGTCGAGCACACCATCGCCATCACGGTGAGACTACGTATCTCTGGACCCCTTTACATCTGCATCTCGTAGTTGGTAGCTTTGTTTCTGTAGTTCGCCGGAGTTCACCGCCGCAGTAGGTCCTCGTCGATGTTGCTCCGGTGACCTTTTCCTGGGGGTGCCACCACCATAATGTTCCTTGCATACTCCCGGTCCTTTTTAGCCTATTCGTGCATCCGGGGGAGCAGTAGGGCGCCGCCGTCGTCGTTCCCTGTCCCGCCAGCGGTGAGCTTCCCGGTCCAGTCATCGATTTGGACTCGGTCAAGGCATACGTGGCATTGATCAGATCCTTGGCCCACCTGTCAGTCTGCTTGACCTAGTCCTCTGCATGTGTGGCTACTAACTCAGCCCGACCCCACCTGTCAATGGCTAGGGTTAGAAATCGGTTCGGTATAAAAAATATCTGGCTGTTATTTGAAATATCAGAAACTTAGAAAAATCATAACTATTTTGTTTTAAATTAGAAAAATACAAATGATATACCAAAATGATCACAATAACATAATCTATCTATTTAGATTATAATCTTGCATACTTGTGTGAAATAATTTTGAACTAAATTTGAAAACTTGTTTAAGTAGTATTTGAATTTTGAATTCAAATCCAATTATAATAATTCAAACCAAGTTTTCAAATACCAAATAAAAATTTGAATACTTCAATATTGTTGTTCCAATTAATATTTTGTTATTATTAAATATTAATCCTAAAACTTTACTATTAGGATTTTAATTCCTAAAATGATTTTTCTAAAACAAATTTAATATAGTAAAATTTGGGAAAAATCATAAACTTGTATCAGTGTTATTTCTTAACTCTAATATTGTTAGTTCAACTATTGTTTCAGTAAAAGTTAAATTTAAAACTTCTTGGTCAATTTTAAATCATTAAAATTTGACTTAAATCCTAAACCTATTTTCTTAAATGATAAGAAATTAGGATAACTCTTAAATAAGCATCAACTTGAGTTTAGACTTTATTTTCAATTATAATCTATTGACTAACAGTTGTTTCATAACTGCTAACTAAATTTTAGTAATCATTTAAATTTGTGATTCAAACCCTACTAGCTAATAATAAAGAAATTTGTGTTTTATTAATCAGTTCAACCTTCCTATGGAGTAAATGACCACTAAAAGGTAATTTTATACTAAATGTCCATTATGAAATATGTTCTTCAAAAGTTATTCTTTTGGGAACATATCAATTAAGCATTTCACCAAACCATATGCTTTCTGATAACAATTGCCTAGTTAGGTTAAGATTGTTGTCAACCCTAAAACTAGTTAGGTATTGTTATGTGATATGCTTTACTTCCACTTCACATATCCATGCTCAACTAAGTTGATTGCTAATTGTTTGATGCAACTTAAAACTATTACTTTCATGTCTTCACCAGTAACCTCATTCTCGTGTAGCAAGGGATGGTGCTACACCTTGAAGTAGTAATCTTCTTTTAAGCTTTAGTTTGTTACTTATAAAACATTGTAATTAACCTAAAACCTTTAACAAAATTGTGTGTGCAATTGAACCTAAAAGTGCAACACATCATAAATCAATCACCATAATTCAATGATAACAAATCATCGGGGTTAGGTTACGCTTAGAGTGATGCATATCATATCTTATGCACATCATGCTGCAGATTTCTAACATCATCCCTACCGGATGATGATTGCTATTTCAGAATTGGGATTTCTATCGTATCGAAGACCTTGACTCGCATAATCTTGCAGTCAAAAAGGCAAGTTCACTCTTGCTCATATCTCTTGTGTATTTTTATCAAATTACTTGCAAATACATACCTATGGTATTACTACTGCATTGAAAAGCAAAAGGTTCTCTTTTCATAATGAATATGAATAGTGGTTTCGATTGGAATGGTTGTTGCCCTAGGATGGTGGGCAGTGGGACCATGGTATGAGTATGGTGGAGGTCCCACTACAACTGGAAAGTTCACCTAGGACCAATAACAAATGTCGCCAGTGATTCTAGCGACGTAAACAACGGTCAACCATGAGATCTGGAATGGGACAGAGAAGTCAGCTGTATCTTTTCCCTCTCGCATGCCAACGGATCAGTAGCGAGGGTTGTCTTGCCTAGGCTACTATAGTGTAAAGGGGGGAAATGTGTTTCCTGCCAGTCTGCCTAGAGTATCGGGGGGACAGACTAGCTAATTGATCTATGATGGATTGTAAGAGTCATCCGGATCAGTCTACCCATATTGTATAGGAGCGGGCATCTGGGTCCGGAACAGTCTACCTATGGGAGTGTCCATAGTGTAAAGGGGAGGACCAGTGCGCCAATCAGTCTACATATGTGGTATAGGGGAGGATGGACTTACAAAAGGGTGGGTCTGCGGGGTCGCAAAGAAGAACAGTGATTGGCTTGGATCATCGACTGGGCCCCACACCAAGGAAGTGTGGACGGGAATGCGCGCTCGGTTGTGCAGCAAGGCTTTGGTCTCTCATGGGTACAAGTGACCACCTCTGCAGAGTGTAAGAAAGTATCAAGATACTCCCTGTTCCGGGAAGGAGCTGCGAAGGCGGCAGGAAAGGAGCCCATCGAAGCTCTAATCAACCTGTGAAGGCTGACATACATAGTTCTTTTGAATAAAAGCAACGTCTTGAAGAAATGTTTACGAAAACTTGCATTGCCGAACGACTCTTGAGTCTAAGGCTGTAGCTAGTGCATTAAACTCCTTATTCCTTATATGAACTTGCTGGGTAACGCTCGTTACTCACCCCACTCCCTCTTAACCCTTGCTTAGATTGGAGGCAACACAAGGAGGCAACCTCGAGATACTAAAGATAAAGATGAAGATCTCAACCAATGTCAGAATTATCAATGAAGTCAACAACTACACCAAACTTGGAGGAAAACTAGAATAGGAAGAAGGGACCCAATTCCCTAATCCTAGAGCCTAATTAGTTAGGGTAATTCTGTAGCAAGCCAACTGCATTAGTTGTAGCTTTAGTTTAGTCCTCTCGTTGTTCTTTCTCGATTGTAATCGCCAGAACTAAACCTCTACCTGTTGAGGAGGTTCTGAAGATCTTCTGAATGCTAAAAATTGTAATCCTATGCACATACCTTGGACCTGCGATGTTTCTGTTGTACCACTTTGATCGTTGTAATACTAGTGAGATGGTGTTTCATTGGTGTTATATCAACAACTTGTATACTACACATGCAGTGGTATGCTGGGTCACCACAGTTGGTATCAGAGCAAACGCTTTGACCCTAGGATTAAACCCCTTTAATAGGTGACCTGTAGGTTTGGTAGTGACTATAGGAAGCCATCTTATCTAAACCAATTCTTCTTTATGACTTGGGATGGATATTCAATAAAAGAATACTCCTGACACACTTGAGTCAAATTTTCTTACCTGTTTTCTTAAGTGAAGTTAGATATCTTGTTCCATACCAAGTAGTTATGACATCATTAGAGCCTTACACAAGGATGGAAGTAGATAATATTTGGTATACAATACATGGTAGTCCAAAGAGAGGATACAACTGGAATGGGAACTATCCTATTGGAAGATGTATACCAAGGTCGTCGTGTTAAACTTGAGTCATCTGAAACTGTAGTAGGATAATGTTAAGTGATGAAGTGAAGCTATATGAGATAGTAGGACCTCAGGTTAAGTCATGTATGTGGATACTCAAGCATTCCATATACAAGTAAGAAGTACCCACGGTGTAAAATCTTGGAGCATGTGAGATTCACTTGAGAATCTTTACATGATGGAGAAGAACTTTGTAGTACATCAGCAATTGTCTGCTGAGGAAGAAGATGCTTAAGAAGAAGGGTGAATGAAGTGCTCCAAACCATGGTAACTAGGTCAAGTGTACCACAACCATAGTCTTTAGTCCGAGGAGATTTATTAAAGCACAACGGAGAACCCATGAACATCATGGAGTTGTGTGAACTATGCTTAGTGAAGTAGGTGTTTAGAGAAGCCATGCTAGAAGTTTCGAAAGATCATGTGAGGGTAGTCTCCAATAGAACGGAAGGTAAGTTATAGAAGGATAGTAAGGCACGCATAGGTCAGCTATAGAGACTCACAAACCCATTTTGTTCAAATTATTTGGTTGCAATTGGGCAATTGAAGTAAATATTGAGACAAAGAGTAGTAGTCCACCACTATGTGCAATATAGCAGAATATAAACCTATATTACTTGGTGCTATAAAGTACACATCTAATCCTGAATTATAGAGATGTTTTACTCAACAGGCTTATGATGATGTATGTTGCCAGCACACATTTGGATTTTTTTTTGGATTTTTATTGATTGACTAGATCCATACATGAAGTTTAACTTTGATATGCAAGTGCATGTTGCTTTATCAAGTTCTTACTTCATGGTATTGATCTAGAGGGTTAAAGGATTCGTGTGAGGGAGAGACGAATTCGTAAGGTAGTCAAGACAAAAAGGAAGAATCATGACAAGGAAGCCAAACAAAAAGGGAATGTATGAGAAGACACCTGTAGATGGTGTATTTCTTGCAATACAAACCCTAGGAGAATAAAAATTGATTAAGAGACACCACAGTTGGTAGCAAAAGGGTTGAGAAAAGTATCTATATACATTCATGGAAGTATCGTGGAGTGGTAGAAGTATGAAGTATTGGAATTTAGCGGAACTCTAAGTTCATAAATACTAGATTCTAACACCAGATCATGGAGTAGAACCACTAATTAGCTTATCTACAGTTGAGTTTGAGGTATTTGAGCTCGTTGTATGCAGCCTTGGTTATGCTTAGTACATCACGGGTCGATTGAGGTGTTGTAGTACCGATGATCCATTCCGGTATTGCCTGCTGCTTTACTCAGCCTAGGAGTGGTAACCCCAGTAACCCTCGTTTGCTAGCGTGACTAAGACACATAACATTTCTGTATAACTTTGATCCCTAGTCCCGAAATCTTGAATTGTAGATTGGTGGTTAAGATGTTCGCAACATCTTTTCTTATCTTTGAGTTGTAGTCTTTGTCTATGGACCAAGACTTGTGAGGTTCTTTTAGGTTATTGTGTTGGCAATGATCTGTTGAAGCCATTGATTCATATATATAACCCTGCTAGTCTTATTTTGTCAAACATATACAATTCAATGTCGTGGATGTCCTCCGGTGCAAGAGAAACTCTGTCAGATTTCTCCCGTGGCATTGTATATACCCTACCGTCTGAATTAGGGTATGTAACGATGGGAAAACCCCAATTCTTTCAACCTTTAGAACTTTTGGGTAAGTTCATACCTCCAAGAGTGGAATAGAAGACCTACCCAAAACATAATCGAAGAATTCTACCGGATATCCATAATTGTGTGGGTATGATGTCTACACACGGTTCTATTCTTGTAGATAGTGTTGGGCCTCCAAGTGCAGAGGTTTGTAGAGTGCAGCAAGTTTCCCTTAAGTGGATCACCCAGGTTTATCGAACACAGGGAGGAAGAGTCAAAGCTATCCCTCTCAAACAACCCTGCAATTATGATACAGAAAGTCTCTTGTGTCCCCAACACACCCAATACACTTGTCAGATGTATAGGTGCACTAGTTCGCGCGAAGAGATAGTTGAAATACAAGTGGTATAGATGATTATAAGTAGTAAATGCAATCTAGAATAAATATGGCAGCAAGCAAACAAGTAACAAAATAGCAAGGTAAAAGTAAACGGTGTGCAAAGCTTGGAAACAAGGCCTAGGGATCATACTTTCACTAGTGGACACACTCCCAACCAAATATAACATAATTGAACCAATAGATAACTTCTCTTCACTATGGTACTCTGAATTACTCTCCGATTGAATAACACTAATCATTGCGTAGGGCTATGAAGCACTCCTCAAAGTTCATCAAGTACTTGACAAACACCACTCATAGTGATATCCAAATCAAATCACAAACTCAAGATAGATATTATTGCAACTTAGACCAAGTACTAACACGGTGCACACACTGTCAACATTACACCATGAAAGGAGGAATAGATCACTTCAATACTATCATAGTGATAATTATTCTCATAATCCATAAGAGATCACAATCGTAGCCTAGACCAAGTACCACCATGATGCACGCACTGTCACTGTTACACCATGGCAGGAGGAATAGATTACTTTAATAACACACTAGAGTACACATAATGAAGAAGAGTAACATCTACTTATTCAATATGATACAAAGCTCACGATCACATAAAGATCACATCATGGGAGAGGAGAGGTGAACCACATAGCTACCGGTAGAGCCCTTAGCCCGGGGGAGGAGGAACTACTCCCTCCTCATCATAGGAGACAGCAAGGTTGATGGAGATGGGCGGTGAGGTCGATGGATGACGGCAGAGACGGCGATGGAGGACCGATGGAGATGGCTCTGGGGGCACTTCCCCATCCGGAAGGGTGCCGGAACAGAGACTTCTGTCCCCCAAAATTAGTCTTCGACGGTGGCAGAGCTGCGAAACTGTTCTGGAAATTTCGCCGACTCTCCTAGGGTTTTCCGTCCCGAGGCTTTATATAGGCGAAGGGGCGTCATCAGGGGGCTACCAGGGGCTCCTCACACATAGGGGGCGCGGCAGGGGCTGGGCTGCACCGCCCTGGTGTGAGGCTGGCCCCTGGCCCCCCTCCGGCTCTCTTTCGGTCCTCGTCCTTCGTCCGGGAAAAATAGGAGTTCTGGAACTTGTTTCGTCCAATTCTGAGAATATTTCCCTATGTAGCTTTTCTAAAACACAAAAACAGCAGAAAACATGGAACTAGCAATGTGGCATCTTATCAATAGGTTAGTTCCGGAAATCGCATAAAATGCCACAAAGTGTAACGAACACAAGGCAAATGGTGTAAAAACAAGCATGGAGCGTAAAAATTATAGATACGTTTGAGACGTATCAGCATCCCCAAGCTTAACTCTGCTCGTCCTCGAGTAGGTAAGTGATAACAAAAGAATAATTTTTGAGGGTGACATGCACCTACACAATCTTGATCATATATGTAAGCATTTGTGAGCTGGGATCATAAGAACTTAAAACATGGGCATGAAAGATATATCTTGACAATAAAAACTTAGCGACCATGTTATAACATGAAAAAGAACACAAACAAAAGATCATGAAATGAAACGATGAAAGTCAAACGTGTGTTCAAATCATAAGGAAAAACATACAAATGGTTTTCAGCTTGTCCTTCATGGAGAGCAAAATATAAATGCATAGGACACCTTCAAGTTTAAGAGGGCGACTAGATACAAATAATTTGAGAACAAGTGAAACCAACAATATGAATCAATCAATGAAAACTTTGGGACAATGCACATTATACTAAGAATGACAACTATGCTCTCTTAATGGTGCATAAAGGTAGAAGGTGGTGACTCAACATAAAAGTAAAAGAAAGCCCTTCGCGGAGGGAAGTAGTGATTAAACATGTGCTAGAGCTTTTCATTTGTAAAACAGAGAGATAAAAAATTGGTTTTGAGAGGTGGTTGTCTTTGTCAACGACTGGCAATGGGGGTTTCTTACTATCTTCCATACAAAAATGAAGCAAGTTTTTAAGAGAGAGATTGGCACTTTTGTGCTCTTTTATAAAGCTTGGCACTCCTCCCCACCCTTTTTTTCCTTTCACAAACCATGGCTAACCGATTCCATCGGGTGCCCACCAATATTCACATTCCATGGAGGAGTGCCTTTTTTCTTTTCTTTTTTTCTTTTGGAATAAGCAATATGGAAGATAGCAAATCCGACCACTACGTCCCCATGAGCTGAAAACAGTGTCACAAAATGAGAAGTATTTTGAAGGTTTTTTGAAAGGTAGCACATGAAAATTTACTTGGAATGGCTTACAAATACTATGCATAGAATTTATAGTGGACACAATGGCAAACTTGGTTTTTGGGAGTTGTATGCACGAGTAGAGCTCATACTCAGTACAAGGCGAGGGCTAGCAAAAGACTGGGAGCGACCAACTAAGAGAGCAATAACGGCCATAATCATGCAAAGCGATGAAGTGACATTAAAAGAAGCATAAGATGGCATCAAAAGTCAAAAACTAAATTATCATAGAGGCTATTGGCAACTTTGTAAGAGTCTAACATGTGTGAGCATGCGCCAAGTTAACCCAAATAAAGCATCAAGGAGAAAACCAAAATAATGCTTCCAAACGATAAAAACAACGCATGATTTTTCAAAGGCTCATTAAGCAATCTCAGTTATTTGAGACAAGTCATGCTACAGCAAAACCACTAAGCATACTATCAAAAAGACATCAAGCACGACATGCAAAAGCCTAGGCCGCAGTCTACACAAGCTCCTTCTTGTACCACTTTTTTGCATGAAACTTTTTCTCTTTTCCAACACCATTAAAACCTTTTTGAGGAAACTCTTTTGAGGAAAACCAACATATACCAGAGGTCCAAATACACCTTGATGAAAAGATAAAACAAGATCTGAACAAAAATCAAGGTGAAAATCGAAAGCTAAACACAGTAGCAGAAAAGAGAACACTCGTTGAAACAATAAGAGTGAAAAATGGAGTGTTCTTGGCAAATAAAAAATGGAATAAGTCTCCCTCCAAAACAACATGATGTGATCAAACCGTTTATTGCAGCAAACTAAACTAAAGTAATACTAAAAAAAAAACAACTGACGCTCCAAGAAAAACGTATAGTGCATGAAGCAATAAAAATATAGTGTCTTGAAAGGTGACCTGATTTCCACCGATGAAGAAGGGGGCCTCGGGGCATCCCCAAGCTTTGACGCTTGTACTTCTTGGATATTTCTTGGGGTGATTCATGGGCATCCCCAAGCTTGAGCTTTTGTCCATTCTTCATCTCATCTCATCATTCTCCAATCCCTACACTTGAAAACTTCCTTCATACAAAACTCAACACAATTCTATTAGCAACATTAGTGTAAGCATCACATCGAATCAACCCTTCTTGCTTCAGGTTTCAACCTAAAACCACCACATATTAAGCATATACTACTGTAGCGACTTTCCAAAAAGTTCCGTGATCAAAAGAACTCACAAAGAAAGCGATAAAGTGGCAAACACAAATATTGGCAGAAATCTGTCAAAACAGAACAGCTGACAAAGGTCAAATTTTTAAAGGGTCTTTTGTTGCTCAAATCAAAAAGTGTTCAACTAATAAAAGTTTGGATATAACCTGGGGCATATGCACAAGAAATCGCAGGTCCAAAAGATATACAGAGAATTTTCACGAATTTTTACGGTGCAGCACCGAAAACTGTTTCAGGACAGCAACATCCCCAAATCTTACCTCGCTCAAATTAGAGGCTTCTCTTGGCACAACAACGAAATAAAAAGGATAAGGAGAGGTTATTACAGTAGTAATAACTTCCAAGACTCAAATAAAAGAAAAAGTACTGAAAGTAAAAATATTGGGTTATCTCCCAAGAGTGCTTTTCTTAAAGCCTTTGAGCTAGGCGCAGTAATTTGCAAAGATACTCATGTGGGCGCCATATAAGAGCTTGAGGCAAAGGCGCCATATAAGAACTTGAAGCAATAGAGAGCATCAAAAAGCATGTATGAAACACATTTAAATCTAAACCACTTCCTATGAAAAATAGTCTTGTAAAGAGACAAGTCATAAAAGCGCAAAGCAAAAAGCATAGGAAGGCAAAACAAGTACAACTTCAAGAATTGCAACATAGAGAGGGGAAACTCAATATTGTTGAGATCCATCAAACCATGTTTCCCTCTCTCATAATAACTTTCAGTAGCATCATGAATAGAATTAACAATATAACTATCACATAAAGCATCCCTATCATGAGCCACATGCATAAAAGAATTAATACTCCCCACATGAACAATCGGAGTAGGAGCAGATTCAACAGAATAATTATTCTCATCACCATAATCATCAAAACAGGAGGCATATTGTAATCATAACTAATTTTCCTCCTCAAAAGTAGGTGAACTGAAAATATTATACCCATCATCATAACCAT
>QXEO01000771.1:0-27711 GCA_007115705.1 Dactylis glomerata | reverse complement strand
CTGTTTTTGTGTTTCAGAAAAGCTACACAGGAAATATTCTTAGAATTGGACGAAATAAAAGCCAGAAGTCTTATTTTTCCCGGAAGCTTCCCGAAGACCGAAAGAGAGCCGGAGAGGGGCCAGAACCTGTCCTCACACCAGGGTGGTGCGGCCCAGGCCCTGGCCGCGCCACCTAGGTGTGAGGAGGCCCTGGCTGCCCCCTACCGATGCCCCTTCGCCTATAAGAAGCCTCAGGACGGAAAACCCAAGAGGAGTCGACGAAATTTCCAGAACAGTTCCGTAGCTCCGCCGCCGCTGTCGACGAATTTTGGGGGACAGAAGTCTCTGTTTCGGCACCCTGCCGGGACAGGGAAGTGCCCCCGGAGCCATCTCCATCAGTCTCCATCGCAATCTCCGCTTTCTCCATCGACCTCACCGCCATCTCCATCAACCTTGCTGTCTCCTATGATGCGGAGGGAGTAGTTCATCCCCGGGGCTGAGGGCTCTACCGGTAGCTATGTGGTTCACCTCTCTCTCCCATGATGTGATTTTTATGTGATCATGAGCTTTGTATCATGTTGAACAAGTAGATGTTATTATTCAGATATTATGTGTACTGTAGTGGTGATTATTAAAGTAATCTATTCCTCCTGCCATGGTGTAACGGTGACAGTGCGTGCATCATGGTGGTACTTGGTTTAGGCTATGATTGTGATCTCTTGTGGATTATGAGAATAATTATTACTATGATAGTATTGAAGTGATCTATTCCTCCTTTCATGGTGTAATGTTAACAGTGTGTGCACCGTGTTAGTACTTGGTCTAAGTTGCAATGATATCTATCTTGAGTTGTGCTTTGATTTGGATATCTCTATGAGTGGTGTTTGTCAAGTACTTGATGAACTTTAAGGGGTGTTTCTGTAGCCACTACACAATGATTAGTGTTGTTCAATAGGAGAGTAACTCAGAGTACCACAGTGGAGGGAAGTTATTTATTTGTTCATTCATGTTATATTGTTGGGAGTGTGTCCACTAGTGAAAGTATGATCCCTAGGCCTTGTTTCCAAGCTTTGCACACCGTTTACTTGCTGTTTTGTTACATGTTTGCTTGCTGCCATTTTTATTCCAGATTGCATTTACTACTTATAATCATCCATACCACTTGTATTTCACTATCTCTTCGCCGAATTAGTGCACCTATACATCTGGCAAGTGTATTGGGTGTGTTGGGGACACAAGAGACTTTCTGTATCGTAATTGCAGGGTTGCTTGAGAGGGATAGCTTTGACCTCTTCCTCCCTGAGTTCGATAAACCTTGGGTGATCCACTTAAGGGAAACTTGCTGCTGCTCTACAAACCTCTGCACTTGGAGGCCCACAAGTGTCTACAAGAATAGAAGTGCGTAGACATCAAACACCTGCGACAAAGAATTCAATAGAATGGCGCAAACTTTTGGCATGATAGCAGAATATGAGAGACTTAAAGGAGAAACTGATCATAATGTGCTACCCGACATTAGACGATCCCTGCCAGATCAGGCGACACAACTCAGGACTCAAAGAAAATCCAGGTCCATCCTACAGACCCAAACAAGACTACATCGATTGCAGTAAACCTAGATCCTGCATAGGAAAGCGCACTCATCGAGTTCCTCCGTGACCGCTGGGAAATCTTCGCCTGGTGTCCTTCAGACATGCCATGGGTTCCCAAGGAACTCGTCGAGCATGCACTAAATGTGGACCCTAAGCAAAGCCAGTCAAGCAACCACTATGATGATTTGACGACCCAAAAGGAAAGCGATAACATCGGAATTACACAGGCTAGAAAACGCTGGATTTATCCAAGAAATAAAAACTTTGAGTTGGGTATCCAACCCAGTCATCGTACCCAAGAAAAATACAGACGTACAAAGAGTGTATGTCGACTACACATCTCTCAACAAGCAATGTCCAAAGGATCCCTTCCCTCTACCCCGCATTCATCAGATAATTGATTCAACAGCAGGGTGCACAAGGCTTTCCTTTCTGGATGCATATTCTGGTTATAACCAGATCAAGTTGAAGAAAGAATACGAAGAAAAGACAGCCTTCATCACGCTCTATGGGGTGTTCTGCTATCAAGTCATGCCTTTCGGCCTAAAAAATGCAGGAGCAACTTATCAATGGATGATGCAAAACTTTCTCGGAAGCCAAATAGGATGCAACATCCAAGTCTACATCAACGACATAGTCATTACCACAAGAAAGGAGGAATCCCTAATCAGTGACTTGGCAGAAACCTTCGACAACCTAAACAGGTAATGTTCCTTCGGCGTGTCGGCAGGACAACTCCTAGGGTTCCTGGTATCAGCATGAGGAATAGAGGCAAACCCATAGAAGATCCAGGCAATCTTAACAATGGGGAAACCCACAAAACTACACGACGTACAGAAACTCGCAGGACGCATCACGGCACTAAGTCATTTTGTTGCTCGATTGGGAGAGAAAGCACTCCCTTTTTATGCACTCATGAAGAAATCAGATGATAAATTTGAGTGGACAGCAGAAGCAGATGCAGCTTTCGCGTAGCTAAAAAATGTGCTTTCCATGCCACCAGTGCTGGTCGCATCAAAAGAAAAGAGCCACTACTACTCTACATCACCGCAACCCATCAGGTGGTGAGTACAGTATTAGTAGTCAAAAGAAGTGAAGAAGGGAAAGCCCACGGCGTCCAGAGACTGGTCTATTTCATCAGTGAAGTACTTTCTCTGACAAAACAGAGGTATCCGCACTATCAAAAACTCGCATATAGTTGATACGTCTCCAACGTATCTATAATTTTTGATGCTCCATGCTTGTTTTTACACCATTTGCCTAATGTTTTGTTACAGTTCGTGGCACTTTTATGCATTTTCTGGAACTAACCTATTAACAAGTCGCCACAGTGCCAGTTCCCTGTTTTCTGCTATTTTTGTGTTTTAGAAAAGTTACACAGAAAATATTCTCAGAATTGGAGGAAACAAAAGCCAGTCGTCCAGATATTTCATGAAGCTTCTAGAGAACCGAATAGGAGACAGAGTGGGGCCACGAGGGGCCCTCACACCAGGGCAGTGCGGCCCAAGCCCTGGCCACGCCCCCTATGTGTGAGACCGCCTTGGTCCACTTCTGATGATGCCCCTTCGCCTATAAAGACCCCCGACGGGAAAAACCTAAGGACCCAATCAATTTTCTAGAAACACATCACGATCCGCCGCCGTCGTTGACCCGAGATCGGGAGGGTCCAGAAGCTCTTCCCGGCACCCTGCCAGAGAGGGGAATCACCACCGGAGGTCTTCTTCATCACCATGCTTGCCTCCGGAGCGATGAGTGAGTAGTCTACCTTGGACTATGGGTCCATACCAGTATCTAGATGGTTGTCTTCTCTACCATGTGCTTCATGTTTAGATCTCATGAGCTGCCCTACATGATTGAGATCACCGTTATGTAATTCTACATGTTTGGTTTGTTGGGATCCGATGAATATTGGTGTTATGATTGAGTTGCTATACTGAAATATATCTTATGTTATCTCTATGTTGTTTATGATCTTGCATGCTCTCCATTGTTAGTAGCTATCTTGGCCGAGTAGTTGCTAGTAACTCCAAGAGGGGGTATTTATGCTCGATAGTTGGGTTCATGCCTCTATTTAATCTGGGGGAGTGACAGAAACCTCTAAGGTTGTAGATGTGCTGTTGCCACTAGGGAGAAAACAACATTCATCTGCTCGAGGGCATATGCTTTGTTTACATTACACACTTTGCTTAATGCAATTATCTGTTGTTCGCAACTTAATACTTATGGAGTTGTCAGATTGATTCGCCACAAGTAGATTTTTAGTCATAGATGCAGTTGGATGGTGGTCTATGTATTTTGTTGTAATACCTAGAGTAAATCGCATAGTGATCTTCTTGACATATCACGTTATCTTTATTTTATCAATTGCCCAACTATAATTTGTTTACCCAACATGTGTTATTTATCTTATGGAGAGACACCACTAGTGAACTGTGGACCCCAGTCCTATTTCCATCATATTGCTATCACATGTTTACTTTACTCGCACTGTTTACTTTACTCACATACTTCTACTGTTTTTCACTCGATACGCTCATACCCTTTGTTTCAAGCAAACCGGTGAGATTGACAACCTCATCGTAAGTTGGGAACAAAGTATTTGGCTGTGTTGTGTGCAGGTTCCACGTTGCTGCTAATTGAAGACAAACCAACAAGTGTCATAAATGGCGCCCTTGTTGGAGTGTCACGAAGCTAGCAAGCATCACCTTCAGTCGTTATTGGCTTTTTTTTCTCCTGATCGATAAAACCTTGGTTTCTTACTGAGGGAAAAACTTGCTGCTATGCTCATCATACCTTGCGCTTGGGGTTCCCAACTGACTGGTTATAATCTTCATCATCAACTACACGCCAGCCATCAAGTCTTTTCTGGCGCCATTGCCGGGGAGGAAAAAGAAGACTTCTGCGAGGGGAGTTTTTTGCATGCACATCCTTTACTTTGTTTTATTGTTTTGCTTTACTTTATTTTTACTTGCATCGTTTTATCAAAAACACAAAAAAATTAGTTTCCTTTATAGTTGTTTATCATGTCTAGTTTAGGTGCAACTACTATGTCACCCGAGGAAATGATCTTTGCTTTCAAACAAAAGAATGAGGAAAGTTTTAAAGAAGATTGGTCTAGAATGTATGATTGGCATGGAAAAACTGAACCTAGAATGACTTTGAGTTTGCTTCTTAGTTGCTTTTACTTTGGGCTTGCTCTTCACTATAGATATGCTTTGGATGCTACTGCAGAAGGAGATTTCCTTCATTGTGATGGGGATCAAGCCTTCAATATTACAAAAAGTTAATTACAATTTATAGCATGCCAACTAGTTTTGATAATGATCTTGTGAGCATTTTTAATAGATTGAACACTCTTGAGACTCACACTGCTTGTTTGAATGATTGCTATAATACTTTGCGCCAGCATTTTGATTGTGTGCCAACAAATTCTGAACCATCAAGTTGGTATCCTATGATAAAAATCACTATTGATGGTGAAACTTTTCATGCTCGTTGTGATATTATGTCTGAATTTTGTCTTATGCCAAAGGATGTTTATGAATCTTTAAGTCTTTGGAAGCTTTATGAGGGGGGAGAAGAAATTTCTCTTACTAATAATGCCACTATATTTTCCTTTGGAATAGCTGAAGGAGTTTTTACAAAAGTCCTAGGAAGAATGATATCTACTGATTATCTTGTTATTGAATGTGTAGGAAAAGGACAAATCACACTTGGAAGATCCCTATTGAAGCTCCTAGGCGCCGTCATTGATGTGGGAAAAGGCAATATAAGATTTATCTCTCCACCTTACAATAGCCACGTCTTTCCTAGAGTAAAGAGCAAAGGTAAGAAAGGAATACGTAAGGCATGCGCTGATCCTTGCACTTCATCTCTTGATGTTACTTGATTCGCAATTTTCTGCGCCTAGTTAAAAGGCGTTAAAGAAAAGCACTCTTGGGAGATAACCCAATGTTTTTACATTTAGTACTTTTTCTTTTATTTGAGTCTTGGAAGTTATTACTACTATAATGACCTCTCCTTATCTTTTTTATTTCACTGTTGTGCCAAGAGAAGCCTCTAATTCGAGTGAGGTAAAGATTTGGAGATGTTGTTGTCTTGAAACTGTTTTCGGTGCTGCACCATAAAAATTCATGAAAATTCTCTGTATATCTTTTGGACCTACGATTTCTTGTGCATATGCCCCAGGTTATATCCAAACTTTCATTAGTTGAACACTTTTTGATTTGAGCAATAGAAAACCCCTTAAAAATCGGCCTTTATCAGCTGTTCTGTTTTGACAGATTTCTGCCACTATTTGCTTTTGCCGCTTTATCGCTTTCTTTGTGAGTTCTTTTGATCACGGAACTTTTGGGGTAGTTGCTACAGTAGTATATACTTTATATGTGGTGATTTTAGATTGAAACCTGAAGCAAAAAGGGTTGATTCTATGTTATGCTTACACTAATGTTGCTAATAGATTTGTGTTTAGTTTTGTATGAAGGAAGTTTTCAAGTGTAGGGATTGAAGAATGATGAGATGAGTTGAAGAATGGACAAAAGCTCAAGCTTGGGGATTCCCATGCACCACCCCAAGAAATATCCAAGAAGTACAAGCGTCAAAGCTTGGGGATGCCCCCGAGGCACCCCTTTCTTCATCGGCAAAAATCTGGTCACCTTTCAAGACACTATATTTTTATTGCTTCATGCACTATGTGTTTTTCTTGGAGCGTTAGTTGTTTTAGTTTTCTTTATTAGTTTTGTTTTGTTTGCTGCAATAAATGGTTGGACCCCAACAAATTTCTTTTGGAGAAGTTTCCTTGCTTTTCATTTGCCAAGAACACTCCGTTTTTCACTCTATTCGTTTCAATGAGTGTTCTATTTTTCTGCTACTGCTTTTGGTTTTTGTTTTTGCCTTGATTTGAGTTCAGATCTTCTTATATTTATTTATCAAGGTGTATTTTTTCCTTTGGTCTATGTTGGTTTTCCTCAAAAGAGTTAGATTAAAAAAGTTCGAATGGTGTTGGAAAAGAGAAAAAGCTTTATGCAAAAAAGTGGTACAAGAAGGAGCTTGCGTAGACTGTGGCTTAGGCTTTTTCATGTCATGCTTGATATCTTTTTGATAGTATGCTTAGTGGTTTTGCTGTAGCATGACTTGTCTCAAATAACTGAGATTGCTTAATGAGCCTTTGAAAAAAATCATGCGTTGTTTTTATTATTTGGAAGCAATATTTTGGTTTTCTCCTTGATGCTTTATTTGGGTTGACTTGGTGCATGCTCACACATGTTAGACTCATACAAAGTTGCCAATAGCCTCTATGATCATTTAGTTTTTTACTTTTGATGCCATCTTATGCTTTTTTTAATGTCGCTTTGTCGCCTTGTATGATTATGGCCATTATTGCTCTCTTAGTTGGTCGCTCCCAGTCTTTTGCTAGCCCTCGCCTTGTACTGAGTATGAGCTCTACTCATGCATCCAACTCCTAAAAACCAAGTTGTTCCAACATGTCCACCATACATACCTATTAGCAATTTGCTATTCCAAGTAAATTTTACTTGCTTTTATCTACTCTTCAAATGAAACTCTTACCAGTGTTATGCGAAAATTGGTCAATAAAGCTCTCACAAACCGGAAGGCACACTTTACTTTTTCTTGTTCTTAAGAATTTGACATTGTGGTCTCTTATGTTGAGTTGTGATGCTTACAAGTTGTAAGTTGGAGATTATCCCATCCATGTTGTCATGGGGCAAGCTTTCAACATTGCACTTCTTATTTGAGTTGATATCGTGATCTTTTGTTTATGGATACTCGCGGTGTGAAATGAATTGGGAATCTTGTGAGATCATGGAGTTTGTATATGTGTTATAGAAATGCCTGGGCCACCAATCTAAGCCATGCATAATTCATTGTGGAAATTTGCAGCATGCCCATAGTGGACATTCGATGACACATCTCAAAATAAAAAGCTATACAAATGGTAAATAAAAGAGATGTCGAGGTGTTCATTGTCTGCTTGTCCTATCATTTTGATGTGGGCTTTTTCCATGTCATCGGGCACGGAGGTACCCCGTTGGCGGTTCTCGATGATATGTATATACTTACAATGACAAGAGCTTGCTTGGGACTCTAAGTAAAGTGGCATGAGGTTTGGGTACTCGTATTCATGGGACACGAGGTTTTCAACTTATGATTTGTCAAGCATATCATCATAATTGTTCTCGCATTAACTTTAATCATTCAAGATGCTTATGATGGGGGCAATGAGAGCTCAAAGCTGGTAAGTACCATAATTTTTGAAGGTTATAAAACTTACAATCACTGCTTCCCTCTGCGAAGGGCCTTTCTTTTGCTTTTATGTTGAGTCACCACCTTCTATCTTTATGCACCATTAAGAGAGCATAGTTGTCATTCTTAGTATAATGTGCATTGTCCCAAAGTTTTCATTGATTGATTCATATTGTTGGTTTCACTTGTTCTCAAATTATTTGTATCTAGTCGCCCTCTTAAACTTGAAGGTGTCCTATGCATTTATGTTTTGCTCTCTATGAAGGACAAGCTGAAAACCATTTGTATGTTTTTCCTTATGATTTGAACACACGTTTGACTTTCATTGTTTCATTTTCATGATCTTTTATTTGTGTTCATTTTCATGTTATAACATGGTTGCTAAGTTTTTATTGTCAAGATTATATCTTTCATGCCCATGTTTTAAGTTCTTATGATCCCAGCTCACAATGCTTACATATATGATCAAGATTGTGTAGGTGCATGTCACCTCAAAAATTATTTCTTTTGTTATCACTTACCTACTCGAGGATGAGCAAGAGTTAAGCTTGGGGATGCTTGATATGTCTCCAATGTATCTATAATTTTTTATGCTCCATGCTTGTTTTTACACCATTTGCCTAATGTTTTGTTACACTTCGTGGCACTTTTATGCATTTTTCAGAACTAACCTATTAACAAGTCGCCATAGTGCTAGTTCCCTGTTTCTTGCTATTTTTGTGTTTCCGAAAAGTTACACAGGAAATATTCTTGGAAGTGGACGAAACAAAAGCCAGTCATCCAGATATTTCACGAAGCTTCCATAGAACCGAAGAGGAGACGGAGTGGGGCCACGAGGGGCCCTCACACCAGGGCGGCGCGGCCCAAGCCCTGGCCGCGCCCCCTATGTGTGAGACTGCCTCGGTCCACTTCTGACGATGCCCCTTCGCCTATAAAGACCCCCCGACGGGAAAAACCTAAGGACCCGATCAATTTTCTAGAAGCACATCGCGATCCGCCGCCGTCGTTGACCCGAGATCGGGAGGGTCTAGAAGCTCTTCCCGGCACCCTGCCGGACAGGGGAATCACCACTGGAGGTCTTCTTCATCGCCATGCTTGCCTCCAGAGCAATGAGTGAGTAGTCTACCTTGGACTATGGGTCCATAGCAGTAGCTAGATGGTTGTCTTCTCCACTATGTGCTTCATGTTTAGATCTCATGAGCTGCCCTACATGATTGAGATCACCATTATGTAATTCTACATGTTTGGTTTGTTGGGATCCGATGAATATTGGTGTTATGATTAAGTTGCTATACTGAAATATATCTTATGTTATCTCTATGTTGTTTATGATCTTGCATGCTCTCCGTTGTTAGTAGCTATCTTGGCCGAGTAGTTGCTAGTAACTCCAAGAGGGGGTATTTATGCTCGATAGTTGGGTCCATGCCTCTATTTAATCTGGGGGAGTGAGAGAAACCTCTAAGGTTGTAGATGTGTTGTTGCCACTAGGGAGAAAACAACATTCATATGCTCGAGGGCATATGCTTTGTTTACATTACACACTTTGCTTAATGCAATTATCTGTTGTTCGCAACTTAATACTTGTGGATTTCTCGAATTGATTCGCCACAAGTGGATTTTTAGTCATAGATGCAGTTGGATGGCGATCTATGTATTTTGTTGTAATGCCCAGAATAAATTGCATAGTGATCTTCTTGACATATCATGTTATCTTTATTCTATCAATTGCCCAACTGTAATTTGTTTACCCAGCATGTGTTATTTATCTTATGGAGAGACACCACTAGTGAACTATGGACCCCGGTCCTATTTTCATCATATTGCTATCACCTATTTACTTTACTCGCACTGTTTACTTTACTCGCATACTTCTACTGTTTTCCACTCGATACGCTCATACCCTTTGTTTCAAGCAAACCGGTGAGATTGACAACCTCATCGTAAGTTGGGAACAAAGTATTTGGCTGTGTTGTGTGCAGGTTCCATGTTGTTGCTAATTGAAGATGAACCAACAAGTGTCATAAACGGCGCCCTTGTTGGAGTGTCACGAAGCTAGCAAGCATCACCTTCAGTCGTTATTGGCTTTTTCTTCTCCTGATCGATAAAACCTTGGTTTCTTACTGAGGGAAAAACTTGCTGCTGTGCTCGTCATACCTTGCGCTTGGGGTTCCCAACTGGCTGGTTATAATCTTCATCATCAACTACACACCAGCCATCAATAGTGTCTTTACAACAGAACAAAAATTGCGACAATACTTTGCGGTGCATCCAATCATAGTGGTCAATGAAGCACCACTATCGAACATATTGAAAAATCCTTCCGCAACAGGACGTGTCTCCTTATGGGGAATCAAATTATCTCCCCTGGATATCACATATGAAAAAAGGAAGGCAATCAAGTCGCAAATCTTGCCAGACTTCACAGCAGAGTGGTTGGAGCTACAGAGCACGGGACCGCCAGATTTATCGAGTGTATGGACAATGTACTTCGACGGTTCTAAAAGAATCCAAGGCGCAGGCGCATGAGTAGTCTTGATATCACCACAAACTGAAGTATGTTTTAAGGATGAGTTTTCTGCAGGCCTCTAATAATGAAGCAGAATACGAGGCTCTGCTGAACGGAATGAAGATGGCCAAGGCATGTGGAGCAACTCGACTAAAAACATTTGGGGACTCGAACCTAGTCGTCCAGCAAGTTATGAACAGATGCGACACAATCAATGACAACACGATGGCTTACAAGAACTTATATCACTATCTCGAAGGAACATTTGATGGGTGCGAAGTCTCGCACGTCAGCAGAAACAGCAACGAAGAAGCCGACAATCTAGCAAATATTGGATCATAGTGTCTGCCTGTACCATCTGGAGTCTTCTGGGAAGAGATAGTCGAAAGATCAATAAAAACGTTAAAAGTTTGACTCCTGTAGAAGAGTCGGGGGCTGGCGTCAAAAACGATGGAAGAGCACCAGAACCAGAAGAAGTCATGATGACAAAAAAAGCTTGGATGCAGCAGTATCTCACATACATGATAAATAAGAAGCTGCTAGAAGATGTAGTGGAAGCCAAAAGAATAACTCGACGATCGAAAGCATTTGTTGTGTTGCAGGGAAAATTATACAAAAGGAGTATAACTGGCGTTCTGCATCATTGCGTAACGCCTCAAGAAGGACAAGTAATATTAAAAGATATATACGCCGGAGTATGTGGCCATCATGCTAGCAGCAGGGCAATCGCGGCAAAAGCATTTCGAGCAGGATTCTATTGGCTAACAACCATTGAAGGTGCAAAAGATATAGTTCAAAAGTGTGAAGCATGTCAAAGGTTCGCATCTCGACCACACGCGCCAGTAGCAGAGTTACAGCCAATACCACTATCTTGGCCCTTTGCACAGTGGGGCCTCGACATGATGGGAAAGTTGCACAAATCCTAGCCAGGAGGGCATGTATATATGCTGGTGGCAGTCGACAAATTTACCAAGTGGGTGGAAGCGGCCCCGGTAACAACTCAAGATTCGACAGCAACAATAAACTTCATCAAATTAATAGTATTTCGCTTCAGAGTACCATACAGCATCATCACAGACAATGGGACAAATTTCAGTTCAAAGGAATTCAAGAACTACTGTGAAGGTTTGGGAATCAAACTCAAGTTTGCATCCGTAGCACACCCGGAGACAAACGGTCAAGTCGAAAAAGCCAATGGCCTAATATGCAATGGGATAAAAAAAAGGCTTTTAGCACCTCTCGAGAAAGCCAAGAGCGCTTGGGTAGATGAACTACCCTCCATTCTTTGGAGTCTAAGAACTACGCCTAACGCAGCTACTCAAGAAACTCCATTCTTCTTGGTCCATGGCGCAGAAGCCGTGCTTCCAGTCGAAAGCACACACGAAGCTCCAAGAGTGATGGCATACGACGAGATAACCTCAACAGAAGCATTAGAAGATGATGTTGATGCGCTGGATGAATCAAGAGATAAAGCGCTGGAAAGAGCCACGCAGTATCAACAAAGTTTGCAGAACTACCACAGTAGTCGAGTTCATCCGCGATCCTTTGTGGTGGGAGATCCAGTCTTGCGACTCAAACAAGATGGCCACGGCAAGTTAGAGTCCCCTTGGATGGGACCTTACATCATCACAGAAGTGATACCAGGAGGAGCTTATCGATTACAATAAAAGAAAATGGGAAAAGACGAAAGCAACCCGTGGAACGCAGAGCAGCTACGGCATTTTTACGCATAGAGGAAATCTAGCAACATTAATTCGAGTTGACCCTCTAAACCCAAAACATGAGGCAACAGATCGGTTTCCTTGGGTTAACTCAACAAATTGTAGAAATATCTTATTTTTTGCTCGGCGGCTTCAACCCTCGGGTCATACGAAATAAAGTTCAATACGATATGAAGATCTTTTACTACTAGGTTGTGAAACAACCCAATATTCTTCAGATGACATAATTGGTTCAAAGAAACCCGATAATATATAACACACCTCAGAACGACGATTTGTTCCCATGGTCTATTGAAGACAAATATAAAACCAAATATGATTGTTCATTACAGCGAAGCATAACAAAAGAAGCAACTCAAAAAGGAGATTACATAAGGAGATTCTAGTGGAAGGGAACTTCAGCCTCATACTCCTTCTGGCACTGAGTACCATCGAAGATCTTCACGTCCAACTTTGACATGCCAATATGGAAGTCGAAGGACATGAAGAAACCCTGCTGGATATTGTGGTCATCCACAAACCATGACCAGCCGCCTTTGAAGTACTATTCACCAGCGCCATCATACCAGATCTCCACCTCATAGGGAGTTCCTCCCCCAGAATGTTCATGAAGAATTGCTTCACGCAGCTCCCGCCCATCCATGAACTTGGTGAACTTGAGCGGCAACCTTTGAACCTAGGATAGCATGAGGCACCTTTGGTTTGTTCTTACTCCCGACCAGATGGCCAGGACACCGCTTTACGGGAGTAGATGACGAAGATCCGACAGCAGCTAGTGCTGTCTCATTCTTCCTGCCACGAGGGCGGCCACGACCCTGCGATGCCGTCAGGAATCCGAGGTTCAGACGGGTCCGAGCAGCAACGGCCATGGAGACAAGTTTGCAGAAAAAACCCCAGATGAAGAGGAAGATGATGCGGCGGAGGAAGAATCTGCTTAGGGTTTTTACCCTCACCAAGTGTGCTTTACTTATAAGCGCATATTAACGGGCCTTCGTGAAAACAAGGCCCATAAAAATATTTACAAAGGAGTTAAAATTCTGCACAAGGCAGGCGATAATAAAAAGAAGCATATACCAAAGAACCCAAGAGAAATTATCCATCAAAGGAAGTACGAGAAACCTCGCTCTGGACTCGGGGGCTTAAGAAGAGAAGAAGAAGAAGGAAAAAAGAAGTCAATTTGAGCCTATGATCGACTACAAGTATCCAACCATAGTCTCGGGGGCTACTCCCATCAGGAGCGCGCACCCGATAGAAAATAAGAGAAGTAGCAATAAAGAGAAAAGAGCTGCGGTTAAAGAATCAGTGGATGAGGCACAAGTCGTCAGTATTTGGCCAATAATGAAACTTTGACTACATAGTCGACAAAATATAGAGCGATTACTTCCATCGGGAGCTATTCATGAGAAGTTAATAAAATTCAGATATTTCAATATTCCATCGGTCAAACATGACTACGACATATGATTCTCAAGTTGCGTTATCGCAACGAAACTCGAATGCCATGATTTATTGTGAAGGTAAGACCCCGGGATCCGCCCTGTGTGGCCTGGTATACGCATATGGATGCGCTCTGCTGGTATGTATCCGTGTCTACGACACGAAGAAAATCCTGGTGGACGCACTGGATACCCTGAGAATCATTGGGATTCATTCTTTGTAAGTCCTAAATGCGGCAAAAGAGTGGATTTGACCGGTTTCCCAAATTCAAGTCCAAGGGGATTGAATTTGAAGTAGGTGGCAAGTATTTGTTCCGGCAGTTAACTGACCTCTTGATCTGTCAGAGTTGTCAGGCTTGTTCATCAAAACCCCTTGTGAGATATTATCAATAAAATAAGTCGAAAGACCAAGTCGAAGATTTGAAGATATGAAGAAGTCAAAGAATTGATCAAGTCGAAGATTTAAAGATTAGAGATTCAACCCAAATTTGTAATTCTGGTAGAATCTCAGGGGCTACTGACAAGGTATAGCTAATAGAGCCCGTTAGTTGAGTACCCCTAAGTCCCGTTAAGCTAGGCCCAATTGTAATGATAGTCGAGATATGAGTTCTTACCGTATATCGATATTGTAATCTGTATCGAATCCCACCTGATCCTCGAGACCTGGCCATCTATATATAGGGGCCAGGAGGGGCCGGTGTGGGACAGATTGAAGGCAAGCCAGTTTGAACACCCAAGTTTACTTTCGATACACACTTATTTTGACTAACTTTACCTTCAAATTCATCCAACGCCCTATCTCCCCGATCCTAAGTCCTTTATCTCGGATATTTGTCGAGTTAACCCTCATTAGTTAGTGATTTGCATAATATGTCCATGGACAGTTAATGAAAGTTTCATAAAAAACAGTACACCGGTATATTGTCACTTATCTAAAACATATTGTTGATAGCATGATTGAAATATGATTCAAAATAAATTCTGGGTTTCCATGCAGATCCTATCTTTTTAATTATTATCCCCATCTCATGGCTGGAATGGTGCCCTTTCCCAGTCTTATGGATTTATTGCTTAATTCAGAAAAGGGGTATCAGAGTTTGTCTAAACTCAGTTTTACCACTTTACGGGATCAAAGCAAAAGTAGCTAATGAAGTTTATGAAGGATGTACAAATCTACGATTTCAGTGCAGTTAGAGCATTGGCACACATTCGTAAAGGTGCAACAGAATTACAATGTTGTAAAATGCACTACTTTTAGCTACTTGCCTACTACCTTCTGTTTTTTTTCGAAATGGGAGCAAGAATGCCCTAGCCTCTGCATCAAAACGATGCACACGGCCTTATTTATTAAAGCAGTATCCAAAGTATTCAAAGTATTATTACAACCATCATGGGTCGATCAAAGTTGCTGCAAATATCAGCCAATGAAAAAAGGAGCAAGCTATAAAAAGTCTATGCGACATCTCCAATACGTCTAGACTGCAACCAGCCACCCTGGTTGAATATAGCCCGAACGACCGCCATCAAGCGATCGCATCCAGTAAGGTTCCCGCTGCTCCATAGGAAGGAGGTATGACCACAGATGAATCAGTGAAGCCACCCTATGAATAACCTATAGAAAGTTTGGATTAGCACACCTATTAAATACTACCTCATTTTGACAATTCCAAATTGTCCAAACTAAAGCACAAACATCAATACGGATTTGTTCCTTTGTTTTCTTACAAATACCGTTTAACCAATTGCCAAACAGATTAGTTATATTCATGGGTGGAGGTATACTAAAAGTGAAATGTACCACTCTCCAAACAAGGTGGGAAAAATGACAAGAGATGAATAGATGATCGATTGTTTCCTTTGAACCACAAAAGACACATTTAGTACACCCCGTCCATCTCCTTTTAGCAAGATTGTCCTTTGTTAAAATCACCTTATTATAAAGGAACCACATGAAAATCCAAATTTTTAGTGGTGCCTTTATCTTCCACAAGTATTTTTTTCAGGAATACCGCATGCCCATTCATATAATCAGCATACATAGATTTAATGGAAAAGATACCCGTGGTTGTAAGATTCCATTTAAAGCTATCTGGTTCGTCACTTAAGTTGATATTTATCAACCTCTGCAATAGGCTAACCCAAGAATTCCATCTTTCTCCAGTTAATATCCTATTAAATCTTATATTTAATGGCACATTAGATAGAACTTCAGCCACTAATACATGTTTAGTCCTAGCAATATTATAAAGACTAGGATATTGGGTAGCTAAAGGTGTATCGCCAAGCCAGGTATCTTCCCAGAATCTAGTTTTCATGCCGTCTCCTACGACAAAAGAACCCCGCTGGAAGGAGTCATCTTTAACCCTCATAATTCCTTTCCAAAAAGGAGAATCGGTAGGCTTAACCTGAACTTGTGAAAGAGATTTACTCCCAAGGTACTTGTTGGACAGTAGCTCTTACCAAACGCCTTCCTCCAACAGAAGTTTAAAAAACCATTTGCTAAGTAAACATTTATTCTTAATATCAAGTACCTCAATTCCAAGACCCCCTTGGTCTTTGGGTCTTCAAACAATATTCCACTTAGTAAGTCTATATTTTTTCTTTTGGCCATCACTTTGCCAGAAAAATCTAGTCCTATAAAAATCGAGTCTTTTCCTAACCCCTTTGGGTATCTCAAAGAATGATAGCAGGAACATTGGTAGACTAGAAAGGACAGAATTAATTAAAACAAGCCGATCCCCATATGACAACAACTTGCCTAACCAGGATGCAAGTTTACGCTCAAAGCGATCTTCTATCGATTTCCATTCTTTATTTAGTAATCGTCTATAATGGATAGGAATTCCCAAATATTTGAATGGAAGAGAGCCAACTTCACATCCAAAGATATTTTTATAATTATCTTCTTCGTCCTTGGCCTTGCCAAAACAGAAAATCTCACTCTTATGATAGTTAATTTTCAAACCAGATAGTTGTTCAAAGAAACAAATGATCAATTTCATGTTTACGGCCTTCACTAAATCATGCTCCATAAACAAAATAGTATCATCAGCATATTGTAGAATAGAAATTCCCCCATCCACCAAATGGGACACTAGACTACCAATCTGTCCATCCTCTCTTGCTCTCGCAATGAGGATAGCAAGCATGTATGTGACGATATTAAAAAGAATAGGGGAAAGAGGATCACCTTGCCTAAGACCCTTAAGTGTTTGGAAATAATGCCCAATATCATCATTGACTTTAATTCCAACACTTCCCCCTTGAATAAAGCGTGCTATCCAATTACACCACTTAGGTGGAAACCCTTTCATTCTAAGAGCTTGTTGTAGGAAAGACCACTTTACCTTATCATAAGCCTTTTCAAAATCAATTTTGAAAAGTACACCATCCATTTTCTTCCTATGAAGCTCATGGATAGTTTCGTGTAGAACAACAACCCCTTCTAGGATGTTTCTACCGGGAATAAAGGCAGATTGAATTGGACGAACCACTTTATGTGCAATGACAGTTACACGGTTAGTACCAACTTTAGTAAAAAAATTAAAACTAACATTTAGTAGACAAATTGGGCAAAATTGTTCAATTCTGCTCGCATCCTCCTTCTTAGGTAGGAGGGTTACAAGGCCAAAATTAAGTTTATATAATGGTATGTCTCCATCCCACAACTGAGTAAACATTGCCATCATATCGAATTTAATGACCTGCCAGAACTTCTGATAAAACTCAGCAGGGAACCCATCTAGTCCTGGAGCTTTATTATGTTCCATATTGGAGATAGCTTCATAAACCTCCTCTTCTGTAAAAGGGGCTGTAAGAATGCTATTTTCCTCTTCAGATAACTGAGTAATATCATGAGTGACTTCTTCTCTCAGATTGAAGAAATTGGCCTCAGGAGCACCAAATAACTTCTTATAATACTCAGTTATGAAGACTTTTAGATTTTGTTGACCCACTATGGTTCCCTCATCCTGCTCGAGCTGGAAAATCCTTTTTTCCTATGCTTACCATTAGCAATCAGGTGAAAATATTTTGTATTATTACCACCTTATTGAATATGCTTAACTTTTGCGCATTGGGCCCATTTGGTCTCCTCATCACGCCGAAGTTTAGCAATAGCAATGTCGGCTTCTTTTTTTTGAGCCCTCTCGGCTTCACTTAAAGGTGTCGTTTAAGCTTTTAAATCTAGTTCATCTATAAGAAGAGTAAGCCTCTCTTTCTCTTTCTTATAAACATCACTTAGATTTTTTGCCCATCCTCGTAAGAATTGTCTGAGATGTCTGACCTTATGTTGCCATCTTTCGACAGGAGAGCTACCGGAATGAATAGAAGTCCATTCATCTCTAACCATTTCAAACAAACCATCTTGGCGCATCCAAGATAGCTCAAATGAAAAGGTGGTTTTGTTACCAACGTGTGCCGCCTCCCCAGAGTCAATGAGTATTGGAGTATGATCTGAGCCTACTACCTTCTGTGTAGTCTGAATCGTTGACTAGAGTTATTTCAGTGTTTCATTATTTGATATAGCTTTCTATTTAGTTTTGTCGCAAGCTGCAGTCATTAAACTATTCAGGATTCTTACATGGTTAAGGATACCTCCATTCATAGAGCCTATTATTTTCTGAGCAAGGTGCCTAACACTCATGAAACATGGAATGTTGTCGCTGAGGCAGCACTAATGATCGGTCGTGGCCATGACTAGCAGTGAGGACACAACTAGCGACAGAGATCCAGGACACTTCCCTGGGCAGCCCGATCGTGATGAACCTACCTGCACGTTGGCCGCCCTTGCCTAGAGAAAGCTCCCAAACCACGGGTGAACTTCTACCTTTCTTTTATTTCTGCATCTATAGGTAAATGATCATCTCTGTTACAAATTTTCATATTATTTTTTGCCTCCATTACATTGCAATAGGTTATGAGCAATCTGCTCACCACGCCAATCCCTATGCCACTGGTGAGCTAATTACTCCTTCAGCTTCTGTATGATATTTTTGTATTTTTGTTCTGTAGATTATCACGTGTAGACACAACTCATATATAGTTAATATAATTTTTTTTCATTTGTAGTCTCATCAATGCTTTAACCCAATTAATTAACCTACACGAATTTATCTAGAATTTCCCATGACTAAAGCTTCTGTTGTTAGACACCTATTTGAATGGCATCATATCCAATGTGGAAAAAGTGTGTGTGATTCAAACCAGTGAACCACAAACAGAGAAACGTATGGTGACAGTCTGCTTCGAGGAATTAATCTTAAAAATTTGCATGTGTGCCTTTCTTTTTTTTTTAAAAAATGCATGTGTGCCTTTCTGTACAATATAAACCTGCCTGAAACCACAAGTACATAATAGAGTGTTAAGAATTGTTGCCTTGCTGGAAATGGATCCATGTCCCCTTGCTGGGAATGGATTCCTGTCATTTTTCATTATTCTTTTTGGATTAATGATTTTACTTGATATGTTGATAAATACTTGGGGTAACATCATATCAACAAGGATTGGACAATGAGATTTGACAAGGTTTTATGCAATGTTGCAGCACATCCCGGGGTCTATAGTCTCCTTGCGGTGAATTCATAGAAGACTGTGAGTTCACATATCTGTCCACTCGGGTATTGTCAATCCATTATTTCTTTGTATGTAGAAACTAATTGCAAAGTGGTACCTTTAACATGTACTTTTGTAGTTTAATTATGTACCTTATGTACCTAGAGCTTCTGATAGGCCGTCGCTGAACAGGAGAAGCATGGGCTGCAGCTGCAGCCTGTTGCGACCTTGGTTTTACCCGACACACCGCTCGCAGATACTCAAACTCCCCTCTTCCTTCCCAATCTTCCTATCACCTCCCCTCTTTTGATTTCATACCTATAACTCATCTTTTTATCTTTGCAGATTCTTTTAATCTATGCCTATGAGATGTTTGATGGAACTACAAGCATGTGTTTATGTTCAGTAATTCGTATTCTTCGGAATTTTACTCAAGTCAGCAATAAGAAGTTCAGTGCGTCTAGCTTGCATAATTTTGCAACCCCTGTATTCCTAGAAATCATGAAGTTTCTGATTGATATTTATCTCATGGATTTTTTATCTCTCTCTAAATAAGGAGGTGCATAATTTATTATATGTCTTCTTACCTTTGTTCATTCTTTAGTGCCATAGATCTTATCTGGGTTGTGTTGCTTTGTAGATGTGAGCAAGATATTGCAGCTGCGCGCCCGGGATTGGATGCACTGACACAACTCAATACCAATGATTACAAGAGAATGGTAAGGTTTTAGCTTCTGTTATGCCAATATCTTTTTCCCTCGTCTCATAGGTCCATTGGTATTAGGCACAATTCTTTCTCATACTTATGTTGGCTACAACTTGCCATGTTTGTTTTGCAGGTTGTTGTCGTGTTCTACTCTTGGTTTTATTTCTTTATGTAAGCCTTCGTCCTTATAGTGGCAGTCTTTTATTTTCTTTTCAGTACCATTATGAACCACTGAAAACATTTCAACGTTTTCCTTGCATCACATCATGGTTTAATATTGATGTTTTTATTCATAGTGGAAGCACAACTTGAATCTGCTAGATCATTGTAGTTTTCTAAGGAAAGGATTTCTATTGCAAAATATAATTCTTGAATTACAGGTATATATCGTTTCTTAAGAATGAATTTCATATCTTTTGGGTCCAGGAAATTGGTTGGTTGCACTCTATATAGAGCTTCCTGTAATTTCGCATCGGTTGCACGACTTGAATCTGCTATACCATTGCAGTTTTCTAAGGGAAAAGATTTCTGTTGGAAAATATAATTCTTGAATTACAGGTATATATGCTGTTTCTTAAGATTGAATTTAGTATTTTTGGGTCCAGGACATTGGTTGGTTGCACTCTGTATAGAGCTTCCTATAATTTTGCATGGGCTGCAATCTTCCAGAACTAATGAGCTACTACTATAAATTTGTATTGCTCATAATAAGAAGAAAGGATCTAAACCTTCTATTTGTTAGGGCTGATTTTAAAACATGGTAAGATGTCTACCGCACAATGTATACAAAGAACAATTCACGCTACATGGGAGCTCTAATATTTTGCAGCCACTTATTATTTCTTCATTAAGAATTGTTTTATTTTAATAATTTATTAAGTAGGGCTATACAAGAGTTGTCTGGTATGCATAGTTGTATTTGTACTAGACAAGCCAAGTTAGTTATTCTAATGTTTTTGTCATTTAATGGATTTTTATTTGAAAAATCATGCCTCATTTGACAGATCTGAAGCATCTACAGTTCCATGAATATGCCCACCTTGCTTTCACTGTCGGTATGAAATATCCTATCTACGTAGCAAAGCAGGTGATAAATGATTATATGTAAATTTTTCGCTTCTCGGTTTATATAGTGAAGTTTTGGCATAAGTATTATTACTTATCGTGCTTCTGTATCTAAATAGAGCTGTCTATTTTTTCATAATTATCACGCAAACTATGTTAGTTACGATGGCAGGGTTTTAATTTGAGTTTCTCTAAATTTTCAATGCTAGGAACAATATTGCACTAGAGGGGCTAACTATTAAACTTTTACATGTCAAAGGTCAGAGAACATGTCTTTCTTTTTTGCTGGGGTTTCTATATTTCCTTTAAGAAGTTGGCCCAATAATTTTCTCTCTTGCTTATGTGAATTTATCTATGAAAGAAAGAACATTGCGATTTATCAGCTTTCTTCCCCTAATTACTTTGAATTATTTTTTATGAAAAGAGTTCGGGAAATAGGTTAAAGAAAGTACATTACGACTTTAGAGGATTTCTTTGCCGTAATTAGTTTGAATTACTTTTTATGGTAAGAGTTACGGAAATAGGTTAATGATACTCCCTTGGCATGAACCAATCAAGAGGATTAGTTAAAAGTTAAAACAATTTCTAGACAAATAGAAGGACATTGGTATATGAATTAGGTGGTCTTTTGATGAGAGGTTTATGAACGCAGCCCCTATAAAATATCAATACTTAAATCCAGAGAAAATATCTTACTTCATACATATAGGCATATCTCCTTAACAGACTTTGATTAGTCTTGCCTGACATCTTGCTGACCACATGTAAAAAGAAACAAGTTTCATTTTATAAAAGTTTCCTTATTTTTTACCTCTTTACATGTCCCTGGCCTAAACAAATGGAAGGTTGACTTGGCTACCTTCAATAGGCTATGTGAGGTTAAGTAATTAACTTTTCCTGTTTTTGATGGTCTTTCTAATAGAAGAAGCTAATAAGTAATGTATTTTTTTGATGAATCTATCTGAGCATCCAATCCATTTGTTAGTACAAAGGAGTACATTTCACCTGTATGTATCGTTTCTTGCTTTCCTTCATTTAGCACCATTTTTTCCATGTCTTATTTCCCCTCAATTTTCCACCATGTACTGAATTTAAGTCTTATATATTGATCCTTGTGTTGTGGGAGATTATTGATGAAGCTGAGCATACAAGTGATGTTGATTGCTTGGTGCTTGGTTAATAATTGTTCCACTACTAGCACCCCTAGATTAGGTTACCCAAGGGACACCTTGGAGGAAGCAACAAGTATATTGTTGCGATCCAGTTGGATCAAATCTATGAAGAACAATGAGAATATGGTGTTAAAAGACTAGCTATGCTGAGCTACAGAAAGAGAAGAAGGTGAATAGAGCTCTGGGCCGCCAGATGGAAGCAAGGAGCTTGAAGCTACACAAGACAAACAGCCGGCTGGTCTAAACTTCTGAAGCTTATAACAGCTACATGAACACTGTGTGTGATACCACCAAGTGCATCTAGAAGATGATTTCAGATCGTGCCAAGGATGCTACGAACATCCTTAACATTTTAGGCTGTGGTTGATGACCTTAATCGGCAAACACATCATGCAAACACCTATCTGAATACCGTAGGTGAATTTCCCATATTATGCCCCAGAATTTGATGAAGAACTGTTCACAGGATATTATGAATCTAAGGACAAAGATGCCATCAAATAGAACAGTGAGATCTAGGACTACCATTACGATGGATGTCCCATAGACTATGAGGTGTGAACATCATTGTCTGCCATAAGATCACTACCACCGCTACTGGTGTCCTGGTGTAGTTATCACTCTTGTTGTTAATCTTTAGTGTTTCGTCTTAAACTATGTGTAATAAATGCTGAACACTTCTATTGTCAGTGTAAGTGGGTACTTTGTATAAGTAGATGTGCTGCTATCTTGGAACCAAGTATTGTGATCTTTGCTTGTTTTTAATAAGTGTAATATCTAAACAGTTCTGTTGTCATCCTTAGTGGGTACTTTGTATAAATAGGTATGCTACTATCTCGGAACCAAGTATTATAATCTTTGCTATGAAACCCATGTCTATTGCCTGCTGCTATTTTTTTACCGTCTAGGTTTTCTATAAATCCTGTAGGTATTGATGTGGCTGTCACTCTGCCTATTTCTAAATACTGTTCTAGCACAATAGTAAAAAAACCATGTCTATTGCATGTAGCTATTTTGTGACTTTCTAGGTTTGTTAAACCCTCAAAAGACAGTGCTCTCCTGTAGGTGTTGATGTGGTTGTTACTCTGCCTGTTTGTAAATATAGTTCTGAAACAATAGGACGGATGTGTTCTTTCTTTCCTGGTTCTCATTCAAGATTGATTTTGTTATTGTTATACAAAATTTAAACCAATTCAAAAAAATTAACGGGATCGTGCGCCAAGGCGCACACCTAAATCTAGTAGTGAGAATGAACTCTCTCGTTCTAAGATAATAAGCATATGAGTTTTTTTATAGTTAAGGTCCATTCCAGCTGTTTTTATTTTGAATCATACGACATGCAGTACAAGCACAGATAGAGCACACATCTAGTAGCTTCTCTTTCGCGGCTCACTGCAACATGATTTCATCTCATTTTTCTGTGACATGAAGAAGCTTTATGAATGTGTTCCTAAAAAAAGCTTTATGAATGTGAAACTTTTTATGTCACATCCTCTCATTAATTATTGCTAGTTGTGCTTTAGTATTCCTATAAGTCCATGCAAATTACTACTTTTCAATAGTTGCAGAAACATGGATAGATATATGTAAATATGCACTAATTTTGTCTCATTTTTTGTCAAGTCTTACGCAAGTATAACCTGCTATGCGATATGCATTAATTTCTACCATGTCTTCCTTTTTACATGAACATTGCATGTTAAAGAACTCAGACCAGACTTTTTTCGCATGCTGCAAAACAGTATTCAAAATATCGACCGATAAATTAATTAACAGGGTGACCTAAACTGAAAGGCATATTCGGTGTGTTAACTGATCTAGGTGATTAATTGCTCTGACAAGCCAATTTCTTAAGACTGCCCGTGTGGGCATGCCACTTCAGTTTCCGCCGTCCCACTCGTTAGAGTTTAAGTTACATGCGGAGTTTGCGGTCTTAATTATTGCCTTGGATCTATGCTTTTTAGATGCAAATAGTACGGACGGGCTTGCCTGTGTGCCCTTGGCCATGCGACCATCCGTGCGGCGCGGCATGTGACGGCTCCTCTTTTTCCCTTTCAGCTTATACCTTTTTGGAAAACAATAATTTTAATACATGTCTAGTTATCCGTATGTGTGATGCTGCTGTTGCCGGAAGTAATCACGCGTGGTCGCTGCCGTCGCCGGAACCAATCACGCGCTAGCCGCCGCAGCCGTCCGAACTGATCACTCGTGGCCGCCCGACGGAACAGAGCTTTGGTCGCCGCTGTCGCCGGAGCTGATCAAGCACGACCGCCACCGTCGCCAGAGCCAATCAAGCGTGGCCGCCGTCGTCGTCGACGGAGCCGATCACAACTGGCCGCTGTCGCCGGAGCCGAGCAGACAAAAACCATTGCGGGGCTTCCCTACTTCTTCATCTCTTTCCTCTTTCTTTTCATTGATTTTACCTGCCCCGATGACCTCATCCACACATTCTTGAGCAGCAACAATTGATAGAATATGGTGGCTCAATGATGACAAGAGGCGCGTGGCGTTGCTCCCTGACCAGGGCCGCGGTCACGAGTGCTTAGCTCCGGCGCAAGCGGCGGCAACGGCAACGAGTCATCAGCGACAGCGCGCGGCGGGCACAAGTTTTCAGCTCTGGATGACGGGGGCATCGTACAAAGGGATTAGGCGTACTAGTTGAATGTCCGTGCGTTGCTACGGGCTATTAAATTTTCTCGTCACACCGATGGTTGTGTTTCCTTAATATTTTTATCAACAAATTTTTATTTAGTATGTTCCAACAACATTGTGTTTTGTGTGTATTTCTTTCTTTTATAGGATTGGAGAATATCTATTTTGTTCCACGCATGATCTACAAAAGCAAACCATAGGTTGAGTATTAAATTACAAAAGCAAACCATAGGTTGAGTATTAAATTACATGTGATTTTATCATAGAAGAATAACGATAATACTGTATGCACACCTCATTTGATTTTTTAAACCAGCACTTTTTTATTTGGCATATTCCAATTTAGCCCCTAAATCGATTAAATGGTGTAAGTTTTGCCTTACGAAAATGATAGAACACAATTATCCACATTCACATAATAATAATTTAAAACATTTTTAAATTATACACAAATATCTTTTAATTAAGAATAAGTTTTTATCTACAATTGGTTATATATTAATAAAATTCGCGTTCATTGCCGCGGCCTCTCTAGATGTAATAGTTATAGTCTCTAACAAAGAAAATACAAGAAATCTTGAAATTAAATAAAAAATTAAGATGGCTTCAAACTTTAGCAAAAATTTAAAAAGTTATAATGGTGCCATTTTTTGTCTACTTTTCTATTTCTTTTGTTTTCTAAAAGTAAGAAATGTTTTTTAAAATAAAAGAAAAAATTAAAGGTGAGAGAGAGTAGCCCATAGCCAAACCCCAGACAACCACCGACCAGGCCCATGTTTGCACAGTCGGCCACTTGTCTCAGTGATCCATCTACAGCCCACCAGCGTCTCCCCGTTGAAAACCCTAGAGCCTTTAGGTGTTTTTGCCGCCACACCCCGCCTCCATTTTGTAAACGCAACCAAGTATCTCTCTCGCTCACCTCTTTCTGCTTGCTCGACGAAGCGTCCCCCCGCCAGCTCGGACCCTGCGGCCAGCCGGGATCTCCACCTTACAAGAATGCGCCACCTGCCATGGCCCCCTTCACCGCCGAGCATCTCCCCTACCTCCCTACCATCGGCCAGATCCCGAGTACCACCTCCGCCAATTCGGTTACCTACTCCTCCGCCACCGTCCAAGGAGAGGCCACCGACCGGGACCCCGCTTCCTTCGCTGGCCCGGTTCCTACCTCCCCCACCACCTTCCAGGGCACCACCGGGAAGCCCCTGGCTCCCTCCACTGCTGGCCCAGTGCCCGACCTTCCCAGCCACCGACTGGGCGCAGCCGCCCAACTACCTCCACGAGCTCGTGCGCCCTTGTAAGCGCAACAATGCAGTACCACTGTTGTTGTTTCTCTCCACTCCAAGCCTTGTCGCCCCACTTCTCCATGGCATCTGCCCTCTTCCATCTCGCCTCCTCTCTCGGTTGCTCACTGACCTACAAGAACCAGCTGCCGGCTCCTAGCGCCCTCCGCTTCTTGGTTCGCTCGACTGCGACCTCGCCTTGACCTCAAGCTCCTCGTGATCTCCACCTTCTCGTGACCCTCCCCCGTGACCTGAAACCCTGATGCACCGCCTCCTCCTCGCCTCCGACAAGGAGAGCCAGGGGAATCACCGGGGTGGGTGACCTGAAACCCTGATGCACCGCCTCCTCCTCGCCTCCGACAAGGAGAGCCAGGAGAATCACCGGGGTGGGTGAGAGGTCGTGCGATAAAAAAAACTAGGGGACAGACGAAAAGAAGCTAGTTTTTTGACGTACGAAGGGGGTCCGCTTTGTTGTTGGCTATGAACGCCTTTATATAAAAATCTCATGGATGGACATGGGAAAAGAAATCAACCGAGTTGGAAAAAGTGCAATTGTTAGCTGCTCCAAGGAATTTTCAGAAACATCTACAACCACACATCAATAACAAGGTAAATTTTCTGAAGAAATCGGCATGTCACCATTGCAGTACATGCACGCACGCCATGGATGTTGCTCACTCTGCGCTCCGGGTGGTCGGCAACCGCATAACACAAACTGGCTTGAAGCGGAACGCCTGGAAGACTTTGTGCTTGCGAAAATTTGAATTTGGAGAGCTAGCTACGTTCTGCATCCCAGATCAATCGACCACTTTGGATTTAATCAGCATACGCACACGCGCTGCTCATCGCCGAGGTTGCTGCCTAAGCGCGGAGGAGCACTGGAGTGGGTGGCTAGTCCTCCTCTGTTCATCGCCGCTTACGCGCGGAAGAGCACTGGAGCAGGTGGGGTGCAGCGTTGTTGCCTTACTCCTCACCGTCAGCCTGCAGCTCCAGGAGCTCGGGCAGGTATTCTCCGCCTTTGCGCTCGCCCTGACGCCCCGCTCAACAATCCCCGCCCCAACAGAGATATTCGCGTGCACAGAGGCCACCGTCGCCGTGCCACCGCTACGACCTCCCGGGACAGGGCATCGTGTCAAGGGAGCTCTGCCTTACCGTCATCCTCCTCCTCCTGAAGGAATCGAGTCGGGACACATGGAATCGACCGAATCGTCCTTACCACTGGTCGTAGGCCGCCCCTGTGACCCTGTCAGATCCCTCGCCTCGAGGCTTCCCTCCTGCGGCCGCTGTGCGGCTTCCCGACGCGCGAGAACTGGGGCAGGGAGGAGGTCCGTCGATTCCGGGAACTGAACAATACGTTTGCACTAAGTGGCACTTCCTACACAACCAGATGCGAAGAGGCACAAATAAAAACTCCCTCTATGCCAAGGATTAGGGCGTAATTTTTTTCCAGTTTTTAGTCAAGGAATAAGGCGCGAGGTCATGCATGTCGATACCTTCCCGATTTTGCCCCCTCCTCCTCGACTCCTGAGCACACTACTGCTCTAATTAAATTCTATTCCAACAAGCACATAGCACTACGGCTTGGTCTATTTTGAAGTGCAGCGAACAATACAGCATGCATGTGTACAGTGCACAGTGTATTTTACATGTCAATAGTGCATCATGCGTATGAACAGTGTATTGCACGTGAAAGGTACTGCACCATCTGCTCCTTGTTGCGGCGTCCTGATCATCGCCACCATCGGCAGCTGAGCCTCTCGCCAGCTCCATGGCCAGCAGCAGGCC